>CM074432.1:1097500-1117500 GCA_037101425.1 Elopichthys bambusa
TGAGTGAATCTATTAATTGTGTTTTAAAAGTCTTTGTTTTATTTCTGTATGTCAGTGATCATGACAATGTGATCTTATCAAAGTTTTCTAACATTAATGTTTAATATTTTTTAGATGTCTAAAATACTAAAACAATATATGTGTGTTTTATGAATCTCTTTGCATATCTGGTGTTTATGTGTCTTTATGTTTTTCACTAATATTATCTATATCAATAACTAGTGGAATGTGATTCTGTGAGCAGCAGATCTTAAGAATAATATTATTTGTCTCAGCAAAATGAAATCAGATTCATTAGAAAGGGAAAACTGAAGTGATGTCACAATGAACTGTCAATTAAATTTAACAAATATGTAAAATGTATGCGTTTGGTTGATATTTAGGATATGTTGTCACCAGGGGCGGAGCTAGGCCCACCCAGATTGACAGCTTGCCCACCCAGTCAGATCCAGGAAAATATATATATATATATATTTTTTAATAATAATACTGTTCCCTTTCGAAAGGGAACTTCTACTCTGCGTTTGCAACGCTATGGGGAAACGTCACGTGACTCGGTGTTCGAAAGCCAACTATCCAATAACTCCAAATCCTATTGGCCGGCGACAGCCTATGACGTCATACAGGCGCGACCCGGAAGTATAAAAGGGGCGCCTGGGGAAGCAGTCATTATCTCATCGTCTTTCGGGACTGTTTGTGTTTGTTGCCAATCATCAAATAGCGGAATTTTCTCTATTATGTCTGAGGGCAAGGAGAAGCGTTTCAGGAAGTGTGTGGATCCATACCCGAGATTTCTAACTCCGGAAGATTCGCACACCCTATGCGTCTATTGTTTGGGAGAAGAACACGCACGAATGGTGCTTGAGGGCGCTGTCTGTGTGAATTGTGAGCGTCTTCCTATGAGGACGCTCCGTTCTCGCCTGGCCCTCTTCTCGAGGGATGAGGCGTCAACATCTGCGCCTGGTGGATCCGGCCCTGCTCGTGCTGAGGCAGAGCGGCGGCTGCACTCATGGGGCTCGCAGATGGAGCTCGCTGCCAAGTTTGAGAGAGGTGTTGTGGTCTCTCAGCGGCGGCTGGCGAGGATGAGCTCCTGGAGGACGACGATGTCCTGTCTCTCACATCATCTGATCCGGGAGCGAGTGTTCTTCTGGCCGATAGCCCCCGTGGCCAAGTGGCTTCTTCTTCTTCTTCTTTCTCCAAGCCTCCTGGCCCAGCATATGCCGAGTTGCTGGAGGTTGTGGAACGAGCTGCTGGCAGACTGCAGCTGCCGTGGGGGCGCGATAGGAAAGAGCCCGTTCGCGGCAGACTGGACAAACGCTTTCTTTCCGACCACAACCCTGTGACTCCAGTGAGCTTTCCATTCCTTCCGGATCTCCACGTTGAGATCAAGAAGGCATGGAAGAACCCATACTCGGCCAGAATTCATCCACATCAGCAAGGAAATTTCGCTGATGTGGAGGGATTGGGCCAGCATGGGTATGTGTCGCTGCCGCCCATTGATGAGACGTTTGCCAACTATCTCGTCACGGGCAGAGCACCGACTCTAAAGGCTCCGGTTCTGCCGTCCAGACCCCTTAAACAAACATCCCGTCTGAACGGCAGAGCATATGCTGCTGTGGGTCAGGCTGGTGCGGCTTTACACACAATGGCAGTGTTGCAGGCGTACCAGGCTGATCTGCTGAAGGACCTGGATCAGGGGCAGGGTTTGTCCCCTGATGCGGTGGCTGAGCTACACCGCACCACAGATCTTGCTCTCCGGGCCACCAAACAGACGGCCGCCTCGATTGGGAGAGGCCATGGAGAGGCATCTGTGGCTGAACATGGCGGACATCGGGGAGAGAGAGAAGGGCTCTCTTCTCGATGCCCCAGTTTCGCCAACTGAACTTTTTGGCGGCTCCGTTGAGACGGCGGTTGGAAAGTTCAGGGAGGCGAAGGCGCGCTCAGCAGCCTATAAAAACTGCATTCCGCTCAGGTCCGATCCTGGGCCCAGACAGCCGGGAGGCGCTGGCCCGTCTCGAGTCGAGGCTCTGAGGCAGGGCCAGAGGTTTAGCGTCGCCGCTCGAGCGCCTCCTCCACCTCGGAGCAAGTCGCAGAATCGGCGAGACACAAGGAAGAGGAAGGATGATTTAAGAGAGGTGATTGATCAACGGCGCCAGCAACGCCGCTGATTGATCCCCTCTCCTGGCGAAGGTGAGACTATTTGTTGCCTTCGCCCCTCTTCCTTGGCCTCCCAGGGCGTTTTTTAATCACTGTGTATGTTCGGGTGACACCTTTATACAGTCAGGCTGACGGCCGGGCCCATGATGAATTCTTTTCTGAAGGCCCGCCTTCTGGCTTGATAGTGCAAGGGTTCTTTGGGCTTCTAGTACCATGGATGTTTTCCTTCCCATGTTTGTGAAGGAGCAGTCTTGGGTCTTCGAGCCGCGAGAAGGTAAGACAACGTCAAATTTAATTCTCTAAATGTTGACTGTGTGTTACCTGTATAATTCCTGAACATGGCATAGTGAATGTAACATTGAGATAGCATTTATAGGGTTTTTTTGGGCAAAAAACTGGAGTGTTGGGACTGACTGAGCAGGTCAAAAAATGGCTGCTGTTTGGTTTCTCTCTATGCTAAATGAGCCTCTCAGCTGTTTTCAGTATAGTCTGAGTTGGCATTTATTACTTCAGTTTGTGTGTCTGTAGCGGCCCTAACCGGCCGCCTGACGTTTTTCTCCCGAGGGAGTTGTTAGCCCAATTATCCCCTTGATTGTGTAGGTGCAATTTGAGTTTTCAGCTAGATGCTGTTCCTCAGATGGTAGGCCCTTATCTTTGCGCAGATAAGTTATGCAGTTGTGTGCTTGGCCCCATTTTCTAGAACTTTCATGCTAAAAGGAATAACTTTCTTCTGAGCCACTTGATGATTTGGTAGTTATCAAGTTTGAGTTGATGTTGCTAGTTTTTTAGCTCCTGTCCTTTTTGGATTCTGTCCGATTTGAGGATCTGTGTGGGAAGTGTTTTTCTTTTCAAATAACAGCTTACTTTTATTCATTGTTGCTTATATTATTAGTACCTTATATTTAATATTGCCTACCACATTAATCTGACGTCGCTAGCTTGAAATCTTTGAATCTAAATCGCTGTTACAACGCGTTTGCATCTCGCTAGCTTGTTAACTTGTCATCAGTCTCTCGCGCGCTCCTTTTTCAACGCGCTCATCAAACAGCTGTGGTAAGTCGGATCAGTCTACAAACACGGTGAGTCATGTTATCCTCTCCTAGCATTGTCACCTGTTCCATTTGCCACATGTTCAGTATAGCTCTCTCTGTCAGCGACGAGGGATTTACATGTCATAAATGTAGGGAAATAGTCAGGCTGACAGAGAGAATCTCAGAATTAGAGACACGCATCCAAACTTTAATCGAGGATAGTAAGAACGCAAGGGCTTCAGATACTGTTTTGGATGCGATTAGCTTAGTGAACTCTGTACATTGTTCGGTTCCGGCTGTAGAGCCCGTGCAGCAGGGCACTTGGGTAACGGTGAGGCGGCCTAGCCGCGGAAAACACCACTCTTCCATTCCAATAATAACATCAAACAGGTTCTCCCCACTCAGTGACGCACCCACTGAGAATCCTGTTGAAAGTGCCCTAGTTATTGGCGATTCTATTACACGGAACGTGAAAATAGAGACACCAGCCACCATGGTCACGTTTGCCGGGAGCCAGAGCACCTGACGTCAAAGCAAATTTAAAAGTGCTGGCTAATGCTAATCGTAAATACTCTAAAATTATTATTCACATCGGCACTAATGATGTTCGACTTCGCCAGTCGGAGATCACTAAAATTAACATTAAAGAGGTGTGTGAACTCGCAAATACAATGTCAGGAGAAGTAATTTGCTCTGGTCCCCTTCCTGTTCGTCGGAGTGATGAGATAGTTAGCAGATTATCATCACTCAATGGCTGGCTGTCTAAGTGGTGTCCGCAAAATAATATAGGTTTTATAGACAATTGGAAAAGTTTTTGGGGCAGACCTGACCTGTTGAAAAGAGATGGTATTGATCCCTCTCGGGATGGTGCTGCTCTTCTCTCTAGTAATATGGCACATAGTCTTAGAGCTGAAACATGACAAACTGTGGCCCAGGTCAGGAAGCAGACTGACCGGCTAGACCGACCATCTGCTAGCTGCCTCACGTTACAGAAGTCAAATAATTCACACATAGAAACTCTTACACCTAGATATTATCACATAGAGACTGTGTCTGTACCCCGAATTAGTAAAAACAAAAAACTTCCAAACCCATTTAATGGTAAAAATTTGATTGATGTTCAACAAATAAAAAATAGAGATAGTAATGATAAACAAATGATAAAGCTTGGGTTGTTAAATATTAGATCCCTTTCATCAAAATCACTTATTGTAAATGATATTATCACAGACAATAATCTAGATATGCTGTGTTTGACAGAAACTTGGCTAAAACCGGACGATTACATTACTTTAAATGAGTCTAGCACTCAAGGTTATGATTATCGACACAATCCTCGTCAGAAAGGCAAAGGGGGAGGTGTTGCTGTAATTTATAGTAATATTTATAGTATTAGTCAAAAGTCTCTCAAATATAATTCCTTCGAAGTGATGGTACTTTACGTAACATTATGTAAGTTGACATTTGTGTTGGCTACTGTATACAGGCCACCAGGACACCATACAGACTTTATCAAAGAATTTGCTGATTTTCTATCGGAGTTAGTACTAGCAGCAGATAAAGTACTTGTTGTTGGTGACTTTAATATTCATGTAGATAATGAAAAAGACTCATTGGGATTGGCATTTGCAGATATTCTAAACTCTATTGGTGTTAGACAACACGTGTCAGGACCCACTCATTGTCGTAACCATACCTTAGATCTAATATTGTCATATGGAATTGATATTGATGCCGTTGAAATTCTGCAGCAGAGTGACGACATCTCAGATCATTACCTAGTCTCGTGTATACTACATTTAGTCAAAACAGCTAAACTGCCTCCCTGCCATAAATTTGGTAGAACCATCACTTCTACCACTAAAGAACGCTTTATAAATAATCTTCCTGATCAGTTTCATCGCCTTAGCATGCCAGACAGCTTAGAAGACCTCGATGTTGCAACGGAAACTATTGCCTCTGTCTTTTCAAGCACATTAGACTCAGTTGCTCCTTTGCGTTTAAAAAAGATTAAGGAAATTAATCCAACGCAGTGGTACAACGAGCACACTCAGGCCCTAAAGGTAGCAGCCAGAAAAATGGAACGCAGCTGGAAGAAAACAAAACTAGAAGTATTTCGCATTTTGTGGAGGGAGAGAATGGTTGAGTACAGAAAGGCCTTAAAATCTGCTAGATCTGCCTATTTTTCAAAACTTTTAGAAGAAAATAAACAAAACCCTAGGTATTTATTTGATACAGTGGCTAAATTAACAAGAAATAAAGCTTCAACTTCTGATGTTTCCAAAGAGCACAGCAGTGATGACTTTATGAACTTTTTTACTTGCAAGACTGATAATATTAGAAAAAAAATTATAACCACGCAACGGTCTACTACAGTATTGCGTCAGACGGTGCATTGTAGTATCCCTGAGGAAAAATTCAATTCATTTACTCCTTTAAGAGAGGAAGAATTGTCTAAACTTGTTAAATCGTCAAAATCGACAACATGTATGTTAGACCCTATACCAACTAAGCTATTGAAAGAGATGCTTCCAGAGGTCATAGACCCTCTTCTTAATATCGTTAATTCATCTTTATCACTAGGATACGTACCAAAAACTTTTAAGTTGGCTATTATTAAACCTCTTATTAAAAAACCACAACTTGATCCTAGAGAATTAGTCAATTACAGGCCAATCTCAAATCTCACTTTTCTGTCAAAAATACTTGAAAAGGCAGTATCATCATAACTATGTTCCTTTTTAGAAAGAAATAGTATCTATGAGGATTTCCAGTCAGGATTTAGACCATACCATAGTACTGAAACTGCTCTCATTAGAGTTACTAATGATTTGCTCTTATCATCAGATCGTGGTTGTATCTCTCTATTAGTGTTACTGGATCTTAGTGCTGCATTTGACACTATTGATCACAATATTCTTTTAAATAGACTCGAAAATTATGTTGGCATTAGTGGAATTGCATTGTCATGGTTCAAATCATACTTATCTGACCGTTATCAGTTTGTAGAAGTAAATGAAGAGAGGTCATATCAATCACAAGTTGAATATGGAGTACCGCAAGGCTCGGTACTAGGACCATTGCTTTTCATTCTGTACATGCTACCCTTAGGAGATATCATCAGGAAGCATGCCGTTAGTTTTCACTGTTACGCTGATGATACTCAGCTCTATATTTCTTCGCGCCCTGAAGAAACTTACCAATTCACAAAATTAACGGAATGCATAGCTGATATAAAAAATTGGATGACCAGTAATTTCCTACTACTAAATTCAGAAAAAACAGATATTCTAATTTTTGGACCAAAAACTTCCTCACGTAATAACCTAGAATACTGTCTAACACTTGATGGCTGCTCTGTTAAGTCTTCGTCGTCAGTTAGGAATCTGGGTGTGCTCTTTGATACCAATCTTTCATTTGAAGACCATGTTTCTAGCATCTGTAAAACCGCTTTCTTCCATCTTAAAAATATATCTAAACTACGACATATGCTCTCAATGACAAATGCAGAACAGTTAGTTCATGCGTTCATGACCTCAAGGCTAGATTACTGTAACGCTCTACTAGGTGGTTGTTCTGCTCGCCTGATAAATAAACTACAGCTCGTACAAAATGCAGCAGCTAGAGTTCTTACTAGAACTAGGAAGTATGACCATATCAGCCCGGTTCTGTCAACACTGCATTGGCTTCCTGTTAAACATCGTATAGATTTTAAAATCTTGCTAATTACCTACAAAGCACTAAATGGTTTAGCTCCCCAGTACCTGAGCGAGCTCTTAATGCATTATAGTCCTTCGTGTCTATTACGATCTCAGAATTCAGGCCAGTTGATAATACCTAGAATATCAAAATCAACTGCAGGTGGTAGATCCTTCTCCTATTTGGCACCTAAACTCTGGAACAATCTTCCTAGCATTGTTCGGGAAGCAGACACACTCTGTCAGTTTAAATCTAAACTAAAAACACATTTCTTTAACCTGGCATACACATAACACATTATCAATTTATTTTTTCAAATCCGTTAAAGGATTATTAGGCTGCATAAATTAGGTCAGCCGGAACCGGGAACACTTCCAATAACACCAGATGTACTCGTTACATCAGAAGAAGAATGGCATCTACGCTAATATTAGTCTTTCTGTTTATCCCGAGGTTTACCATAGTCAGCCGGATCCGGGCCGTATCCGGGTGAGATCGAGGACCTGCGCCATGACACAACCAGAACACAGCCTTGAAGTATCAGCAGAGATTGAATCAACTAGATCATCCACTATGAAGGCCTCATCAACATGACAACCAGTGGCACATCTCCTCAACAACCGTCCATACCAGTGTGATGAATACGATCCTCAACTGGATGGAACTGAATTAAACACTTTGAATGTTGCGATCGTATCTGACTTATGATAGCAACCTGAGTCGTAACAAAGCACTGTTCGCCAGAGGAGAACTGGCCCCCCGACTAAGCCTGGTTTCTCCCAAGGTTTTTTCTCCATTTTAACACCTGTTTGCCACCTGATGTCACCTGTTGGAGTTTGGGTTCCTTGCCGCTGTCGCCTTTAGCTTGCTTAGCTGGGGACACTTGACAATTGACATTTGATATTCAACAGTGCTTTGATCTACCTGCATTGACACTATTCCTTAAGAGCTGCTGTGCAGCCAAAATAATGTACCAGTTATCACTGTAAAGCTGCTTTGACACAATCTACATTGTAAAAAGCGCTATATAAATAATGGTGACTTGACATGTAATCAAAGTTTGTGTTACTTTGGGTTCTAGACCTTTGCCCTACATTGTATGTGAGCCTATGCTGCCACAGGTTGGCACCCGCTCTCATAACAGTAAGCTCTTTGCTTTGAAAGTAGGCTTCCGTTTTGAGTATTTGGTGACTTGTACTCTCCAGTCGGGGGTCTGTGTCACTGGGTGCATCACCTGTTGGTTTGCATATTCAGGGTAGTTAGTGCCACTTTGTTGAAGAAGGCTGGTATCTATTAGCTCCCTTTTTTAGTGATCTGTTGTTTTTACTATACTGTTTGAACTGATCATAGTGTGCTCACATATTCTCACAGGTTTACACTGCCACAGGCCATGCCACGTGTTTGATTGAGGTGGTAGGCTTATATTAGCCTTCCTTGAACCATGTTGGCTTTGTTTGGTTTCCTTTAGTCAAAACATTTACTTTAGGTACATTGCCTGTTGGAATGTGGGGTCTAGCGCAGGTCGCAGTTAGCTTCCCTTAGCTTTCTTGGTTACTGCTGATTCCCTGTAGCTGGGTTCCCTTTAATTCACGAGTTGTAGCCACGTGTTTTTGAATTGGCAGGCCCCTTCAGGCCTCCTTTTTAATTTACGTTTGGCACTATTTGTGTTTTATCTGTGAGAAGGTTGATCGCCACCTGTTACTGGAATGGAGGCCCCTTTAGGCCTCCTTTTTCTAGTCGACTTGTTGGCAGGATGCCCGGGAAACCATGCCACCATCAGCCACGCCCCATCACTGACGAGTAGGCCCTAACAGGCCTGTTCGCGATGTTTGGCAGTGCTTTCATGTGTTAATCATGAGATTTTTAATACATGACCTCTGGGTGGTATGGTTATGGTAGCCACTTGCTGATGTCACATGTTTACTAAGGTAGGCCTACTTCGGCCTCCGGTGTAATATGTGGAGTTCAGTCATATACTCCTCTCACTGTGGGTGACAGGGTGCTTTTACCGAATATTCCAAGTGGCTAGCCCATCAGGTTTGGTTCCCTGAGTCTTATTCTAGTTGAGCTAGGGGCCACCTAGCGCCTAGGGTGGATCTTTTGTGCTCCTAGAAATGGCCACGAGACTACGCTGTGTGTGTTAGAGGTTGCTAAGCCTACGGGCCGCCTGGTTTTGACACACTAGTGTATGTTTGGGTGTATTTCTCTTTGAGATTTATCTTTATACACTTCTGTTGGCCAGAGGCCTAAGTGATAAATCCAACCTCCTTTTGTCTGGTTGTTTATCGTCCTTTGGGCCTAAACACTGCCACGAGCTGACGCTACGTGTCTGTTGAGGTTTTAGGTCCCTCCAGGCCTTCCTTAATACGTGTTGGCGTACGCTGTACTCCTCTTGCTTTAGAGAGTAAAAGGTGTTTTTTACTGAGCACACTGCTCGTTGGATCGTGTTTGGGTGGATTGTCATGCGGCTTCATGTTATGTGCCCATTGCATGGTCTACCTGTTAGGTGAGCTTCATACTTCCCTTTGAGGGTTATGTAATAGTTGTAATAGTGCTTAGCTCCCTAAGCTGGTCATGGGGTAGGCCTTAATCAGGCCTCCCCTTGAGATCCAGCACCAGGCTGGTTTGTGCTCCTCTGGGTCGGGGTTCTGTAGCGCACGGCCTCCTCAGTGCGCTAATTAAGCACTGGGTAGATCCTAGGATGAGTGGATTATACTCCCCTCAATATGAGGGTTCATAGCGCTTAGCTGAGTTCTGCTCTCCGGGATGCCCGTCTCTACGCGTGGGTTTGAGTTGTTCTGCCTCTTTGCACTCACTCTTACTTACTATCTTCTATGAAGAATGCGTTTTTTTGGGGGCTCTGTTTCAGACAGGGTTGGCTCAGACTAAGTTTGTCTCAGGTCAGGCTAGGTTGGCCTCCCTGGTGGCATTGAGGGTGACTTCGTTCCCCTCTAGTGGCTGGCCGGGGTTCCCTTCGGTTCCCTGGCCACATTCACTTGAAGGGACTACTGTTTCTTATGGAAAAGTGGGTTCCAGACACTTTAGCACCTTCTGTAGGGCCTTTGAGGAGGTCCTTCATGTAGTTTAGCTTGGGCTGTTGGCCGAAGGGAATGCTGTCACTGACAGCCTGGTGTGACCCGAGGGAGAGTTGCCAAGCAGTTTCTACTGCTCTGGAGCCTTTGTCTCAGCCATTTTTCTTGGCAGGCATTCTCCTCAAGCATGGCAGCGTGGGTATTTCGTTCCCCATAGCGTTGCAAACGCAGAGTAGAAGTTCCCTTTCGAAAGGGAACGTCTCAGGTTACGAATGTAACCAGGGTTCCCTGAGAACAGGGAACGAGACTCTGCGTTTCCTTGCCATACATCGGGCTGCCTGCTGAACAGTCCCTCAAGACGATGGATAATGACTGCTTCCCCGGGCGCCCCTTTTATACTTCCGGGTCGCGCCTGTATGACGTCATAGGCTGTCGCCGGCCAATAGGATTTGGAGTTATTGGATAGTTGGCTTTCGAACACCGAGTCAGGTGACATTTCCCCATAGCGTTGCAAACGCAGAGTCTCGTTCCCTGTGTAAGGTTCCACCCACTAGCCCAACGACGGCATCTAGTGGTCTGGTCGAAGGTATTTCGTGTGTACGTCCTCTGGCACTTCTGTAAAATTCAGCTTAATTTAATACAAGTTTGTTTTCCAATTCAATTCTGACTTCGTGAATAATTTAATCTGACTCCAATTAGAAATGACTCTTAGTTTCACAATTTTTCCGATGTAACAGCTGATCATAAGATTAGTTGTGTTTTAATTTAGATCTTTTTATCATTCTGGATATCTCATAATTTCAGTTATTCGTTCATTACGGTCTCATCATCGCTTAGAGAATTTCACATCGGCCGCTGCGCTCTCACGACATAAATTCGCCAGTTTATGATCTAGTCAGAGGGTGCAGAGTTTACTAATGCATTTGAGTCGAACCGCCACATGCTTGTTCATACAAAAATACAGTTTTCTTAGTCACGATACTGCAACTTGCTAATTCAATAACAGACAAACTCAAAAAGTCCCATGATGTGCCAATATGCTCCTTTCATGGGGCTCTCTAGTTTGACCTGTCCTGACGCAGATTTACGGAAATGACGGACTCAAATAATCTACTAGTCATAATGATTTTAGAGGAATCCAAGATAAATCAAGATTAACATTTATTGTTTTTGCCAGGCAGGATAAAACATCAATTAAGGAATTAAAAGGGTACATCACACAACTGATCAGCATAAAATACAAAGTACAATTCAAAACAAAATATTAAAAAGAATTTCAAAGAGTCAGCATACCTGGCAAATAGAGAGATACACACAGCAATTGTGCGGGAAGTTCTGAATGCAGATTCTTCCATGAGTGGTTTGCCAAATCCCTTTAAATACCCCAAGTCTAACAAAAGGACAGTAAACATTTAGCACCCAAATATTTATGCAGCTTTTGTTGGACCTTTTCTTGTGCCCCAAAGGGTCACACGCCTGGTTTTGGGGATCAAAACAAATGGTTAACAAAGATCTTTATTGGGGCATCTCCCACACCAGGAGGACAGGTTCTGTTTTCTTTATTCTTGTCTGTTCTATTGTTGTGGGAGTGAAACCTTCTTACCAATCGCACCAGAAGTATTTTCACTGATGTCACTTCAAAGCAGATTTGTGAGACTTGCATGGCCTGAAGGGAAGGAGAAGGTGTAAGGAGTCAGGAACTCAGCATGGGGGGGAAGAGAGGAGGTTGAACCAAGTGTTGTCCTGAGTTCTTTCTCGCAGATCCTCTCTTCAGATTAGAGAGTTTTATTGTTTTATTACAGGATAGGAATCTTGAATTCAGTAATTCAGTCTTAGTAAAAATCCATCCTTACACCTGTTCTCAGGGAACCCTGGTTACATTCGTAACCTGAGACGTTTTCTAACGTTTAACAATTCTTCAATAACTTTTTTAAATCTTTTTTTTTTCATGCATTAAAATTCTTAATAAGAATATGCTAATTCGTCTCTTCTTCAATTACGTCACACATCAGTAGTAGCTAGCCTGTTATGTTCTTCGCGCAAATATCCAGATTTAAACCAGCAGCGCCCTTTTTATGTAAAAAAAAAAAACCCTTATCTATGATGCATTTAATAAAGAAAAACGTCTTGACAAAGATGACAGGACGCCTTAACAACTTTTATCGTTTGAAAGAGAACTATAGGCTAATTAGTTTATGACGATATTAACATCTTCAATTCAAAACCTAGCCGACTCTGACTTGTTAAGCCATCAGCCATAAAGGGTAAGCTATAGGTGTTTAGTCTGGCCCACCGCGGCATGGTAATGCAATATTTTTTGTGTGTAATATTTGCGAGCAAGGGGTTTTCTGAAATGTACACATATAAGACAAGTTGGCAAGTTGTCGATACAGGACTCTGCGCGTCTGGCTTCTCCCAACTCAATCATCACAAACACAGCTCATATAGGGGCTTGAGAAACCATGTCTCAACATAGAAGTAGACTATATTAAAAGACAAGACA
Source organism: Elopichthys bambusa (assembly GCA_037101425.1). Classification (NCBI taxonomy): domain Eukaryota; kingdom Metazoa; phylum Chordata; class Actinopteri; order Cypriniformes; family Xenocyprididae; genus Elopichthys; species Elopichthys bambusa. Next base: position 1,109,923 of record CM074432.1, read on the forward strand.
TAAATAATGTCCAACATATGAGGAATACTTTTAGCCGTTTTGCTACGACTACGAGTAAGCTGCAGTTACGTAGGCAACACTGGATATGTTTAGACACCTTTTGTTTCAATTCAATGAATCTGAACATATGTTTACATGAACGCTAAATAAAGTGATCGGGTTGATGTGCGCATTTGTCACATGCTTCAAAAAGTTTTTTTTTGTTGTTTTTTTTATATGCGCATACTCGCAGCTTGCCCACCTAGTCAGATCCATGGAAATACATATTTTTTTTTAATAATAATAATATTTTTAACGTTTAATTAATTATTCAATAATTATTTTAAATTTGAATTTCTCATACATTGAACTATCCTAATATTAAGAATGTGCTTATTCGTCTCTAGACAATTACGACAGTAATGTTTTGCTCTTCTTCGCGCCAAAATCTCTGTCTGTCTGGATTGTCAACTAGCAGTGCTATTTTTATGTCTAGCAGCAGCAATGGCTAAACAGCTATCGATAACAGAGTTTTTAAAAAAACCATGTCTAGACAAAGTTTTGTTTGCTGACTCTGAAGAAATACACAATCTTCATGAGTCACCTAGAAATAAATGCGAAATAGACACAGCAACATCCTGTGAGTCGGATGCTAATGATAATATACATGCTTCAGACTCCAATAATCTTCTTCCTCCAAAGGCAGTGGAATCGGTAAATCTGAATCGTGGACCTTCAAATCTGTCTGCAGTAGAGGAACCAGCCACTCAACCAGTGCTGGGAAAATTTCCTATGACCATAATTGATGGAAAGTCACGCTCCTTCAATTCTAATAGGTATGAACAGTATAAATGGATTGAATACAGCAAAACAAGAGATGCCATTTTTTTTAAAGCATGCAGACATTTTCCCGAGGTACATACAGAGTTTACTTTTTACAAGAGATGGTTATAAAAATTGGAAACGCCTCCGACAGGCCTCTAACAAACATGAGTCTAGTAAACCACACGCACTTGCGCTTTCTATGATTGATGCGGACAGGGAAAGCCATGCACCGCAAAGCCGTGGGACTGTGTTAAATATAAAGATCAATCAAAACGTGAACTTGTTGCTGTCTGTATCCGTTTCATTCATTGCGAAGTAATCAAAGAATGGGCGATAGGCTTTGTTGAAAGAGCAGAAATGTCTGCCCTTGGAATTTCACAGAGGACCATTTGGGTTGGATCCTTCTCTCTGTGTCAGGATCTGTTTAGATGGCGCATCGGTCATGTCAGGACACAGAGGAGGGGTTTAAGTAACAAACCGGATCAAAAAATGCCTGAGATCATCAATGTTGACAGGACGCCTCAATAATTTAACTCTTTTGTCCTTTGAAAGAGAATTAACGGATAAATTGGATTATGACGAAATGATCAACATCTTTAATTCTAAACCCACACTCTAAAAAATGCTGGGTTAAAACAACCCAAGCTGGGTTAAATATAGACAAACCCAGCAGATTGGGTTAAAGGGCACCTATTATGCCCTCTTTCACAAGATGTAATATAAGTCTAAAAACATGCCGTTTACTATATTACTATATGGCTGGCTTAAAACAAACCCAAAATTGGTTGAAAAAAAAAAATGGCTGGGTGAAAACAACCCAATCCCTGGGTTTTTCCATATGTAACCCAGCATTTTTTAAAGTGGCAGGCGACTCCGACTTGTTTAAAAAAAAAAAAGACATCCTCTATACAAGGTAAGATGGGTAGATGTTTAGTCTGGCCCCCCCAATACATGATTATGCAATATCTGCATTTGATATTTGTTAGCATTTCTCTCTTCTCTGCTTTGTTTTTGTTTGCATTAGTAGTCATAGGAGGGACCTACTGTCAAGATGATTGATCGTGACCTCTGACCCATCGTGGGGCCACCCACGATGTTCCCCTCCCCCACGGACCACCTACGAAGTTCTCCCATCTCCCCATGGTTGACTGTAGTATCACCCCAATGACCTTTGACATTGTTGGTGATCCTCCGATATGACCTTTGACAGCGTATTTTGAATAGCGATGTTGCCCTGTGAACCTCAGGATGTCTTCTGGGTGATCAAATTGCAGACGGATGATTTTAAATGATTTCAAATTAGATGCAACAAGAGCCTAGAAACAGTCGGCTAATTACTTACAAAGCACTAAATGGTTTAGCTCCCCAGTACCTGAGCGAGCTCTTAATGCATTATAGTCCTTCACGTCTATTGCGATCTCAGAATTCAGGCCAGCTGATAATACCTAGAATATCAAAATCAACTGCAGGCGGTAGATCCTTCTCCTATTTGGCACCTAAACTCTGGAACAATCTTCCTAGCATTGTTCGGGAAGCAGACACACTCTGTCAGTTTAAATCTAGACTAAATACGCATCTCTTTAACCTGGGTTAGGCTAGGCTGCATAAATTAGGTCAGCCAGATCCGGGAACACTTCCTATAACACCAGATGTACTCATTACATCAGAAGAAGAATGGCATCTACGATAATATTAGTCTTTCTGTTTATCCCTAGGTTTACCGTAGTCAACCGGATCCGAGCCGTATCCAGGTGAGACCAAGGACCTGTGCCTTGACACGACCACAATGCAGCCCTGAAGTATCAGCAGAGATTGAGTCAACTAGATCATCCATTGTGAAGGCCTCATCGACACGACAGCCAGTGGCACAGTTCCTCAACAAACCGTCCATTCCGGCGTGATGAATATGATCCTCAACTGGATTGAACTGAATTAAATACTTTGAATGTTGCAATCCTATCGGACTTATGATAGCAACTGGAGTCGTAACAAAGCACTGTTCGCCAGAGGAGAACTGGCCCCCCGACTAAGCCTGGTTTCTCCCAAGGTTTTTTTCTCCATTTTAACACCTGTTTGCCACCTGATGTCACCTGTTGGAGTTTGGGTTCCTTGCCGCTGTCACCTTTGGCTTGCTTAGTTGGGGACACTTGACATTTAACATTTGATATTCAACAGTGCTTTGCATCTGCCTGCATTGACACTATTCTTTAAGAGCTGCTGTACAGCCAAAATAATGCCAGTTATCAATGTAAAGCTGCTTTGACACAATCTACATTGTAAAAAGCGCTATATAAATAAAGGTGACTTAACTTGACCATCGCTGAAATTGTTGAAACGCTGGTCAATCACACCTTAGAACGAAACATGATAGCCTGCAGAGACTTTCTTTTCTGGCTAGAGTGCCACTAATGTCGTTATTACTGTTTTACTTTATGTATGTAAAGCCATTTCTTCGATGTAAATTTTTAGGGGCCAGGCTGCAAAATTGCATATGGATTTAGGAAAGCCAGACTATATATTAGCAATGGTTTTAAAATTGCCTACAGTCACATTATTTTCATGACCTTTATCAGCTTCATATTTTTGTGTTACATGTAAATATAAATCAATATATTTTTGCATTTGTTTTTGAGTGTACAGTGAGGTAGAAATACTGGCACAGATTATCAGTGAATATTTATTTTAGTGTGTAGAATGAGTAAGTTAAGGCTAAATTATTTTTAATTAATGTTTTTAAAAAGAAGCTATTCTCTCGAGAATCTCAAAGAATCGCGTGAGTAGACTCTCTTCTCGTTCGCTCTGTTCTCACTTCAGTCTGCAGACTACAGAGATATACAAAATGGATATTTGTCGTTTTTTTAATAAACCCAAAGCTAAAATAGTGGAGGTCTCTAACTCTGACACTGCCAATATTTATTCTACCGTCGCTATTACTGACACAGCAGTCGAGGCCGCCTCAGAGAACACCTCCGCTTGTGGAACCTGCAGCACCGATCCCTCCAGCGCCATCGATTCGGTGGAGACACGAACGCAACCCTCAGCCACATCTGGATATGTCAACGACCTCGGCGAGAAAGCTACAGGGCCGAAACAGCCTATACTTTATTCTTTCCCTAAGCATCAGATTGGAGATATTAATCGTGCATTCTCTACCTTTTACTACCACAGGTTCCCATGGATGGAGTACTCAGTTTCAATGGATTCAGTTTTTTGTTTTTCCTGTTGCCACTTCTCTTCAAATATTGCAAGATCAGGCACAGACGAACTGTTTACAAAAGTGGGAACTCGGAACTGGAAAAAGCTGTCGGAGAAGCTGAAAAAACATGCTTCGTCCCAGGTACATTTATCAAGCATGGAAATGTGGGAGAGCTACAAACAGACTGGTACATCGGGATCTGTGGCAGCACAGCTGTCACACAGCCATCAAAACACAGTAGAAAAAAACAGACAGTACTTGTACTTGTGCCTGCCTTTCCGCGGACACCGTGAATATGCTGATGCAGAAACAAGGGGGAATTATTTGAGCATATTTAAATTTGGGACAGAGAAAGGTGGCAACCTTGTGAGTGGGAACTAGGACCACCTTCTCATCAAGCAGACTGGATGCGCGAGCACGGAGACTGACTGTGTTTGATGGATCTCCAAACTTGGGCTCACAGTGTCTCTTAAGTTTGAAAAACCAGAGCAGCACCATGTGAACTGTCAGGTATTTTTCTCCTTCCAGCTCGTTAATGGCTAATTTGAAGAGAGTGAGGAATTCATTCAAGGGCACAAGCTGGTCTCCCTTCATTCGATGCAGCTGGCCTTTGTCATCCAGGAGCTGTCTGATGTCACTGTACTGTTTTAGTATAGATTCCAGCATGTCGACTTTACTGTTCCATCGAACTTCACATTCTTGAATACCAGTGTGCGCTAAACTTGCAACAGCTCTTGTTCTCTTCAGAAATGTCACCAGGCTTTTGCACTTATCTAACATTTACCACCTCTTTGATGCCTTCTGGTGCATTCCTCTCACTGAACGTGTGTCTCAACACTGTGCTCAGTATGTGTGTGGAGCACGGGACCCAGTGGTAGGTCCGAAGTGCAGGCTTTATGTTCGGGCCCTGGTCACTGACAAACATGATTTTGTCTGCTGATATTCCATAACTCATCAACACACTGGTTATTTGGTGATGGATATTTTCACTGTTTTGTTTTAGATGACTGTCAAATTCCAGTGTTGCCAGAATGCGACTCTCCAGACTCCACTTCTCGTTGATGTAGTGACATGTAAGGACTGTATATGCCCTCTTGATAAATTCGTCTGTCCACATATCTGTGGTAACAGCAATCCCACTGTATTCCATAACTTTCTGGATGACCTCTGACAATTTTTCTTTATCAACGGCAGTCTGTTGCTTTGCCCTGTCACAAACAGTTTGGCGATGTGGTATGACAGCATCAGCATCATCAACTGCACCGTACTTGGCTCCGATGTTTATTAGTGTTTAGGCCACTTGGAAGAATCCTTTGCCAGAGACAACATCGAAGGGGGTGTATATCTAGGCAACACAGATCCACGCATGCATCCACGAACCTAGATTTAATTTCTAGTGGTAATTTTTTGCTGTCCTGGCGGATGTAAGAACTTAAAGTGTTTGTCTGACTTGACTGGCCTTTCGGTTTAACACACACATGATGAACCATGTTCGAGGTACCAGTCTTGTGGCTGTCATAAACGTACAGCGCTTCACAGCCGTTGCATATTACATACCCAGCACATGATTCATCCTCGCTAAAACGCTCCCACACAGCACTTTTCTTTCCTTTCTTCCTTCTGTTTTGTTTTCAATTCTCCTTTTTTAATTTTCTCTCTGACCTGTTTTGCCTCCATTTCTGCTTAAAAAACGGACCCCGCGCAGCTCGCTTAGCGTATCTTGATTAGTGCCTGTCTGCCTGGCGGAAAAATTATGCTTTTAACATGCTCATATTTGAGAGAATGTACTTAATATTTATGTCATTAATGATTTATCATATCCAGCCACAATTAATAAGAACGTTATTTTTTATTACTTGACCCACCCAATCCAAGGATATAACCACGTATCACTAATGGGAACGCACTGCTGCAACTGAGGTTTGTCTTTATGGATGAGATGTTGGGAGAGAGACATTCCTCCACTGCTTATTTTAAATATTATGATATCGTCACAGTTAAATATCATGAGAAATAAACTAGGTTAACTAACTGTTACTAGATTACACAGTTTAACCAGACTTATTTTACCTGGTTATGGTCTTGAGATACATCACCTGCCCTTTTCAAACAAACAAACAAATAAAAAGGCGCCATCTTTGTATTTAAAAGTCTGTCAGAAGTGTTTCATCTGTCATGGTTGCTATGTGACAGCAGCAATGGGCGTAAACAGCCGGTGATGTAAACAGGAAATCATCCATAGGCTATAGTGTCTCATTAACAACACTCGCTTCGACCTTCGTGGACTTTGAGGACGCAGCCTCTGAATTGAGGCACAGTTATAGTGTAACTTTCCTGTTGCTGAAATAAAACTAACAGATGAATAAGACTGGATGAAATATGAAATATGACTAGAACAATAACACTCTTTCACCTTCTGTTTCACGTCAGAGATGTAAATATTGTCCAGACTGAATGTCTGAATGTGGTGTGGAGATAAGAAAATGAGTGATGAGGATGTGTTTACATGCAAAATATGTTCAAAGAAACGGTAAACAGCAGGAGTCCAAAATGGAACAAAATAAGAATTTCCACAAAGAGACTTCTAAAAAATGTAACAGTTTTTAATATCCGCATTCCAGCTAATCACAATCAAGTATTTAGAGGAAATAAGACGTTTATTCTGGAACAGCAGCAGCAGAAGATGATGTTATTATTTCAGAGGGATAATGAGAGTCCAACAACCTTTACTAACATTATAAATGAACTTCAGGGGAATGAAAGCACAATATGAGCACTTTAATGTCTTTATCTCGTCTCTGTTGTGAAAGTCTCCTCCTCAACACCAGTGGTCTCTGCTCTCAGAAGAGGAAAAAGAAGAAAGACCATGAGAGCAGAAAAATGTTTCTCCCTCTTTGTCACCAGCACCAGATAAAAAGTGGCCCAAAACAGAGGAACACAAACATACATAATATTTTAACTAAGGTCCATATTCATATAGACTGACACTGACTGACACAGACGTCAAGATGCAAATAAAGGGAAAGAGTTGGACAAATACACAAATATAGAGGAAGTAAGTATGATATAGGTTTTTTTTTTTAGAAAAATACACAAATGATGTGATGATGTATGCGGGATGAGAGCAGATATAATAATCACACTGTTTGAAGCTGCAGACAGAAACATCAGACTCAGGACAGAAACACACGACCTCTAAAGTAAGAACAACTCATGTTCATTCTTCAAACACAACTAGACTTTGAGATGTTAATATTGTCTGAATGATTGCTAAAACTTCTAAAATGTTTTTTATTACATGATCTTGTTTTACTTAAAGATGAATATGAGTTTTTGAGTTTTTCAATGTGTTTCTTCCTCAGAAATGGAGCAAACTCTATATTTCATTCTTCTTCTCACTGGTGAGTGTGTTTGTTGTTTTATTTATGGTTTATAGTTTCATCAGGTTTGACTCTGTTATGAAAAGCATTAAATCAAACCCTCTCTTTCACAGCTCTCTGCTCCGTATCTGAATGTGTTCAGCGTCAGTATCACTTTATAAACGTGAGGAAGACCTGGACTGAAGCTCAGAGATACTG